>JARHVA010004061.1:0-10000 GCA_037957365.1 Torreya grandis
TAATTTCAAATTTTATATTATATATTATTAACCTATAGGTAAACTTGTAGATACCTGCACCTTCTCATTGGAAGCATGCCATGACTCAATAAGACTGCTTTTTGTGATGAATGTAGGTTGAATAAGCATGGAAAAGGAAGTGAGATGATTTTTCAAGACCATAATAGATATATTTGTGCATTAAAAATATTTTATTATCTCTTCATGACTTCAATAGGGTCTACCTTGGCCTGTAACTATGCAACAACTCTTTCGGATACATGATTATATCTTATTTCTCACTTTTTGGATCATCTGATGCTTGGAGATGATTTGAGGAAGATTTTATTAATATTTATTGTTTTATATGAGTTTTTTTGATATCATTTAAGTGATACCAACATTAAAACTAGAGTAAACCTAAATGAATATTATTGAAATGTGCCAAAAACTCAACCAATGTGAAGGTTTTTTCTTCAACTATCTTCACATGGAAAATAGGAAATGTGATATTATGTGAGGGATTATTAGGACCTATAAATATATTTTATAACATTAATTTTTTTTCCAACAATTTCACAATTTCCCTAAAAATGTCTAAAATTACGTTTTTGGGGGTTTTAAAGGAGTTTTAGACACCTTATTTCATTACCAATTATTCATAGAGTTTAGGGACTCAAAATATCAACTATTGTTATGAGTTTTAAGAAAATAAAGAAACATTTATTACCATTAGATAATTTGACTTCACATTCTCTCTCCTATGTGTAGTAAAAAGAACTATTGGACCACTCTAAGCTGTCAAGGAACTTGATGGATGAGATGAGTGGCTTTTTACCTTTTTTTAGGCTTTCCAATGCTTATATAACTTGAGATTACATTTGGAAAATTCTTGAGGAACCTAACATGATCATCACATTATTTAAATCTAATCCTTCCATTTTAAAACCTAAATTAGAGGCCTTGACAAGTGTATTTTAATGTTGCAATTCTTTTTCTTGGCCCTTTTGATGACCCCACCACTATTTATACATTGTAAAATATATATGACCAAAAAGATGTTATTTCAAAGATTGAAACATATTAAAAAGGTTTAGACTATCCTAATTGAGGATCATGACTCTTGGGCTTGGACTAGACCTCCAACACCCTGACACAACCTAAGGATTGTAATCACCTAAAAGTGGTAGTTAGATTTTAAGAGTGTTTCTTGAGTTACCATATCCATAAGATATCCATAGACCTATCCTTGAGCAATTATACTTACATTTTTAGTCATTAATCAAACCATAGTCACCTATATCTAGTCATAACATCATCCCAAAACTATCATCTTAGACCTTGATCTAAATTGATTAGTAGTTTGCCTAGACATTAGAACCACATTTGGAACAATATATCCACTTGGCACTTATGTCCCCAGCTGGGTACTACTAACCTTAGCCCCATCCCTTCCCAATGTATAGTTTTTGAAAATTGTGCCCATCCTAAGGTCAACCTAAGCTCATTTTATTATTTATACAAGAAATGAAACCTTGTAAATTACAAGTCTAATTTATCCTTGTTCATTACATGGAAAATATATGCAAAATCTATTCAATCCAGAGATAAAGTTATGCAAAATCAAGGTATTTGATCCCTATTCTACCCTACTTTCTACATACTACCATCTACAACATCCCTAAGTCTAGTTTTCAAGCATTTCAAAGATCAATCACATTTAAGGCATCTAATGCCAATCTCATTATAGCATTAACTTGCACATACACTAAGAACTAGGTAGGAAAATTACATTAGACATTATCTCCCCTTGGAGTATTCATATTTAGGGAACTCTCTACATAGTGGGATGTTAAGGATGTCTAGTCTATCCTAATAACACATAAAATTATTGATAATGTCATACTTACAAGAAGATCAGGGTTTGCACATAAAATTAGGTTTTTTAGGTTAAACATAGTGCTAAAAGTTTTAGTCATGCAGGAACAGGACCTAAAGACATAGGTGTAGGTGCTCCCAAAAAATAGGAATAGTCCCACAAAGGGGAAATTAGCATCATATTGAGTAAACTACATAGGGATAGAGCTATTGTCTAGTTACAAACTAGAGGTTACTATCTAATGAATAAATGAATACCAAAATTCTATTAACAACAAAAAATACTACCTAGATCTCAAACTTTACAACCCAAATCATCTATGATAGTTAATTTTCAAAAAAGTCTCTATTTAACCCTATTTATTGTTATTTATAAAATGTAAAACATAGTCAAAATCACAAAAAAATTAATATTTAATTATTACATATTTATTTAACTAATTTATACATCTCAACCCCTTAACTAAATGTAGGAATTATATCTGTAAAACCTTAAAAGGCTAAATCATTTGGGGAACCTAACTTAATTCAAATATTACTTCAAAACCCTAATTTTCATTAATCTAATTTTTTTTTCAATAAACTAGTGATGAATACTTCTAATTTTCTTATTTTTTTTGATAACCTAGCTAATTAAATCAATTTAATATTAGGGTTTCAATATATTTTACATATAATTTAAATTGTTGTAAAGAAACCCTAGCTTTTTAAAAAAAACCCTAACCCTAGAGACACTTAGGTTTTGTATCCTTTTTCTATTCATACTTAGATTTTAGATTCATATGTATTATAATCATGATCATAATGATAGAATAAATCAATTACTTCTTGTTGTAAAGTCTAATAATTTCCTTTTCATGCTTATTCCCTTTAATTCAGAATGAACTCATAAAAGACATAAACACATGTATAGATGATGCTTTATATTAATTAAAATATATGTCATATCTCATAACATGCTATCTTTATCCCATGTGTAATTAAATTAACAATAAAACCTATACACACTTAGAGGATTTATCACATATGCTAAAAACTATGTTCTATGTTTTTAGTGTCATATCTTATCAATAAGAAAGAATATCCTTTTCATCCTCATATCCATTAGGGTGATATATACTTTCCCTATATCCAAGTCCATGATATCACTCATCCATGAGATGATGCAACCTATACCAATTTCATTATTCCCCATACTCAACTTATTCACACCTATTCCTTACAGGGGGTGTGTGCCTACATATTCAAATAGAAATATATAGGGTTTTCACTTGTGAACCTATAAGGGATCAAATTATCAATATGAGAAAGATAATTTTAGGTTTTCAAAATAAAAATAAACTATAACATGAAAACATTAAAACATTGGAAAGAAAATTACAAGAAAAAGTCCTCTATGGCATATTAGTGTAAATCATGTTTATACATCTTTGACTAGTCAACTTGTGGTAAACAATGTTACATATCATAACACAAAATCACTATAAATTACATATACAACTAGTAATTAAAAAAACATTCAAATTTAAAATAATATTTTAAGTGATACACCAAGGGAAATTATTAAATCTAAGTTGATTAACCTACCTCCTCTACACCTAATGACAAGATCCATATATTTTTTTGCATATCATAGAATGAATGTGCATCAAACATATTCATGTTTAGTATTGAGAATAAAAATACAATAGATAATGGATACAAATAACTCACATTGAGACACATCATACACATAACATACAATTGCACCTCTACCAATTCAAAAAGGGTTAAATTTAAAAATAGTACAAATATGGCTACCAAAACATAACTTAGAAAAATAAAAGGTTTGAAAATCACAACTTGATCAAGAAATAGTATACTAAGAATAGATAAATCAAGTAAATATACCTCTTCAAAAGGAGGCTCAACATTCCTAATGGTATAATTTTGGTCACAATTATCTATAATAGTTTGATTATCATGGTCAAAGTTTGGGAAAACAAGCCCAAGGCATCACTTCTACCATTGTAGTAGTTGATAATATTGGTTAACAGGGTTCAGGATTTATTGAACATACTAAGGTATATTAGTCACAAACATAGTTTATCAAGTCAAAACATCCAATTACATAGGACATGTTATAGAAAGAGCAAGCACTTAAGTTACAATGTTAAAATCATGCTCAACAAATAAGTATTCTTAGAATAGGTTTTCTATAAAAAGAGCCTACACAACATCATGTCTACAACAAGCATATTTTCAAAGGGTAAAATCATAATAAATATTTCAAATAGAAATTCATAAAGGTTAACTCCACAATATGAGGCAATTCCCTCTAGCATTCTAGGTTATCATGATTCTGAAGTTGAATAATATTATGTTTCCAATGATGAATAATACTCAAATTCCTACTACAACAACATTAAAATACAATATAGAAATCATAATGCATGGGAGATTATCATTAATATTTTTGACACAAGAAATAGTGATAGTGAGTCTCCCATGAGACTCATTAGTTAGTATGGTTCCTACCTTTTACATAGCTATCTTAGTATAATCAATCTTATCATACACATATGCTTCACTTGTTCTTGTTAAGAGCTTATAGATTCTAAATAGGAATCGAATCCATTATGGTGATCAAGACCAGCTATCATCTACCCATTAGGGGCATTCACAATGATCTAATTTTATACATTTCTACATCTACCACTTGGGGGCATCTCCTACATAGCTTTTATAACCAAGTTTTATCTTTACATACTATACATTCTAATTCATGTATTGATTCATCTTGATATTGATCATGGCTCCTCATTATTGATATTTTTTGTTGACTATCACTAGTTAGGGTTAGTATATATGCATCCTAACATCTACATATATTTATACTACATAATTATACATGATTTCATTTATAGTTCCTAGATTAGACTTGATTATGTTTCCTCTACTTCTTCCATCTTAGAGGGAATTTGAATATGTCATTGTTCCTTGGATTCTATGCCACTTCTCTATTTATATGCCTTGAAAACGTACCCATGTCCCTTGTGTGTGCTCTTTCATGCTTCTATATGGGGATATTTGAAGATGTCCTTCTATGTGGTTCTATGCCATATTTCTTATTTTTTACATATGTGAACATTTGAACACATCCTTGTATGTCTTTATTATTAGATTTAGTGACATGTTCCCATGTTCCTTATATTATGGCCCCTTTGCCTACCTTTTGTGTGCCTCATGTACTTGTATGTTTGATTCATCGTATGCTTCTACACTATAAAACTTATATTTTCTTATTACACATGCACACACACTAGTTTTTGATGATGTGAAGGATCTCATGCATCCACCCTTCATAATTGAGAGTCTTCATAGACATCATGCCCCATCCCCTTAGGTAGTTAGTTAAATTTTACTACTATATACATTGATTACATCTATCTTGACACTATT
This sequence comes from Torreya grandis, assembly GCA_037957365.1. NCBI lineage: Eukaryota > Viridiplantae > Streptophyta > Pinopsida > Cupressales > Taxaceae > Torreya > Torreya grandis. The sequence continues at coordinate 5,299 of JARHVA010004061.1, forward strand.
GTGTAATGTTAGATTACAATATATCCTACATTTCCTACTTATGCTCAGATACATTTACATTATGATGTTATGTTTTAAATTTTATTCAAATATCATGTACCTACTTTGGATAACACATTTTATAGAGATACTTATTTATAGGGTGATTCTTACATAGGTTTCACAACTACCCTAAAAATAAGGGGCATTCACATGGGTTTTCCACATAAATTAGGCTCATATTTTTATTTTCATAGATACATTTCAACACATAGGCTCAATTTTAGATATCAAACTCAAGGTAGACACATAATAGAATAGAGGCTTAACAACTAGTTTAGATCACATAAAAATTAGACCAAACAATCATTAGCTCTTAGATTGGGACATTAGCACCACATGGCACTACTATCCACTACAGGGTGATACTATCTAGTATCCTTGGCTTTGAGGTAATTAAGACTAGTACACCATGTATAATATAAATTTTCATAGATAAAGTCATAGGTTTGGTAATTATGTTTAGATGTAACTCATATTCATCCATTTCAACTTATATTCATACCAATTTCTCAAATTTGGGGGCATAATGCATGACATGATCACTCATACATTTAAAATTAATTACACAAGATTAACTATCACATACTTAATTAAGATTAAGTATACTTAGATACTAGATTGGGGGCATGTGCATGGCACATAGTTTCCATATACTCAGCTTCAGATGGGTTGATCAGATGGAATGGAAAAATCCATTTCATTATTTATGCTATATACACTTACTATCACATTCCAAATTACCAATAGATTCATGCCTTACTTCATATGTACAAGTGGCCCATAGCTGCCTAATATACATGAGTGGCCATGAATCCAAATATACAATTAGATTTACTCAATTAGATAATTTTAACACTTTGCAGAGTTTAGTTATAGATGCATCCACTTCACATAGGGGGCAATGATTGAATCATGGCCTACTTGAGTTCTTGATATACTTGTATGAGAGGGTTAGATACACTTATAGTCTTATCTAAGCTATTGACATAGATCAAGATCCACCAAGTAGGGGTGGGAAATGATGGGGTCATCACCTAATTAAGTTATTAATCCACCCATATGAGGATTGGGCATGCCATCAACTCAGTTCAAGATATTTAATGATATGATCACTATGTGCATTCACACATAGATGTTGTCACTAGGTTCACACATTAGTTTGCATACCCAACTAGGTGTATTCATCCCTTTCCTCTCTTTTTAATTATCTTTACTTAGTTATTTAATTTTATCATAGTCTTTTGATTTTTATCATCTCTTAGTTAAGGAGTAATTTTTTCATGTTTCATTGCAGGATATTTATTTGGATCATGTTCCACATACGTAGACCTAGATTCACATAATAAAACTCAACTACATAGGATTCAATTATAAGATAATTCTAGGTATGATTTGTTTTCCTTTATAATAGTCATTTCACTTTGCTTCATTACTAGCATAAAGGGGGGCAAATTTAATCACCTAAATGTGGTAATTAGATGCTAAGAGTGTCACTAGAGTTACCCTATCCCTAAGCTATATATGGACCTATCCTTGAGAATTAGACTTAAATTTTTAGTCATTAATCATACCATAATCACCTAAATCTAGTCAAAACATAGTCCAACCCAATCCAAATTACTTAGCAGTCTAGCTAGAGGATATTAGTACCACATTTAGCACACTACAACCACATGGCGCTAGTGTCCCCAACTGGGTGTTACTATTATTATCCCCAAATATTCCCAATAGATATTTTTTAATGTGTTCCCCTCCTAAGGTCATCCTAAGCTCATTTTATTATCCACACAAGCAATAGAGCCTTATAAATATAAGTCTAATCCACCTCTATTCACTAGATGGAAAATAGATACAAAATCTATTCAAACCAAAGACAAAGTTGTGAAAAATTAAGGTATTTTATCCCTATTATTCCCTAATTTATACATAATAATAGATAAATAATCCCTAAGTATAGTTTTCAATCATTTAAAATCTCATTTTAGTATTCACTTACACATATATCAAACACTAGGTGGGATAACTATATCGAACTTGATCCCACCTCAAAGTATTGGTATGTATGCAACTCTATACACAATGGGGTGTTGAGGATATCTAGTCCATAATACTAACACACATAAAATTATTGATAATTCCATAATTATAAGTATATTAAGGTTTACATATCAAATTACATTTTATAAGTATAACACAGAGCTACAAGTTTCAATCATGTAGGAACAAGACCTATAGACACAAGAAAAGGTGTTCTTAAAAAATATGAATATTCTTGTAAAGTGAACATTAGTGCCACATTGAGGAAACTACATATATATATCACTATTATCCAAATTGGGCATTACTATCTAGTGAATAGATGAATACTATAACCCTATTGAGGACATATACTATTGCCCAGATCTCAGATTTTAGAACCTAGATCTTCCATGATAGTCAATTTTTAGAAAACATATGAATTACACTTGTAAAACTCTAAAATTTTAAATCAAATACCAATGAGTAAAGAACCACCTAATGATAAATCATGACATCAAAACCATGGCCTAATAGAGGATACAAACAAAGTTAAATAAGCTTAATTATCAAGTTTCAAATATTACCACCTATGGTAGCCAAATTTTGGCTAACAATAAAATCCTCCCAAGAAGATTATATTTATTTCCATAAAATCCCTTAATTATGTTCATTATATCCATCAAATCTGATTGTGTATATCTAAGATAAGTGACGAGTTTCATGGTGTAAATATTTTTAATTGAACCATTATCTAACATGACATTGTGTATAAGCTATGAATCTATGTTTACACATATAAAAAATTCCTCATTAGAATATTCATCATCAAAAATATCTTGCTTATAAAATATAATAGTAGGTCTATTTGTATGTGTATTATTAAGTGTTCCAATACTACCATTTATAGGATGTTCTTCCTCAAGTCTAAAAGTATAATAATTTAGATGAGGATATGCATCATAAATCATATGTAGCTCAAGATTATGAGTAGTCTCTTGTGTTCTATGATTGGATTGTTCAACATATTAAACATATCATTCCAAATAGGTTATGTCTATGACTCATCTATAGGTTTATTAAGGCTAGTTATATTAGAATCTATCTAATATTATATCTTATGTTTCAAATTGATGCATCTATTAGATGAATTTCATATACATCTATGATAATTTAAGTGTGCATTACTCTTGAATCGATTAGCTTGAGGATTACTTGTATCAAAATATTTTTAGGGAGGGAGATATATGAGGTTTCACTCAAGTAACTTTTATATTACCTTATGATGAGATTTTGGTAAATGTGAAAATTACCTCTATGGTAAAGCTAAGAGAATAATCTGATTAGATGGATATGATATTGCATTAATTTTTTCTTGTGTACCATTATTGTTTTCATTTAACTTGTTTTACTTGGAATTCACTTGAAGTGGTTAGAGTGTTGGACCCAAACTTTATCTTATTAATTCAATAATTAACTTCTCTATCTTTAATTGTTTGACATATATCATCAAATGATTGGAATTTATTAAACATAATATACTTATGCAAATGGAAAGGAAATTCTTTCTTAAATATATCTTATAATTAATTATTTTCCAATTGATTTTCATCTTAGAGAGCATGAAATTGTAATGGAGTAAATAATTAGTGATAGGATCATTGGACACTTTCTTGATTTTTGTAATCTAACCATACAATATATTCTCACTAATGTTGATTAAAAAGTGTGCTAGAAACTGATTGGACAAATAATTGAAGACATGGATTTAATGAAAATGGAGAACATATTATAAACACAAGGTGTATTCCTTAAGATTCCATGGAAACAACTTACTCAATAACTTATCATTGGATGCATAGTTTGAACATGTTGTGAATTTTTTTTGAATATTTTATTCTAGATCACCTTTAGCATCATATGATTTAAGTTGAAGTGACACAAAACCTGTAGGTAAAGGATAAGATGATATATCAATATCTAATGGAATATGTAAAATTACATGAGAATAATTGGTGTGGCCAACTCTAATTTTTTTATAAAGCTAAGACCTTATTTTGTAGATCAATAACTATTTACAAAAGTATTTGAGCATCTAGAAGAACAAATTATGTATTAGTGGATGGTGTGACATAAGTAGAAAATGTATAAGGCATGTAATTATGTCTTGTATGAATAGCCATAGTTATTTGAGGAAAACATTATATTACCCCATACTTTGGGTGGATATCATGTGTGTAACCAAAGGTTTATACATGGGAATAATATTATTAGGAGTAGTCTCAACACCTATTATAGAATAAATGCCTCTAGAAGGTGTAATTGTATTAGTAGATAGACCATATTTTTTTCCTCATATGTGATAACCTTAGCTTTCTTTGTGTTTTTAAATTATAGGATTTTTTGTAATATATTATGTAATTATTGAGCTATAAATGGATTCATTATAAAAATGTAAAAATATTTTTAACTTATTTATGGTATACTCCATTAATGTTATATAGATGTATTTGATCATTATATTCCTTATCTTGCTCATTATTATTTTCATAATGTTTTTAAGATGTGGCATATTAACAAATTTTTTTACTTTGTGTGTTATTTATTAACATTTTAATCAAAATAATAAATATTAATGTTAATT